>JARFJB010001497.1:0-7500 GCA_036346205.1 Vesta saturnalis | reverse complement strand
CGTTCTGAGTTAAATAACGTTGCCTTCAGTAATAAAGAAAAAGGTAATGGTGTTATGTTATAATAGGTATTAGAAAAACATATTTGAAAGGTATAGTTACCTAACACATGAAAAACAAATGCATTCTTGATGTATTATAGACTAAGAATTTATCTATATATGCTAGTATATCATGGACCTTTGAAAAGCTAACATACTTTCTTGTGAAAATGCAAAATTTCTCAATCATCATGCGTAGTTATAATACTTAACTTTTGGGTGTAATTGTGAATTTTCATTTATGTTGCTTAAAAATTTAAACGTTTCAATAACAAGTACTGTTATCGTCGTCAGTAAACGAAGACACCTTGAAAAAATTAATTGAGTTGTCAAACAAATTTGTTTTTTAAGAGTGCCATGATTACTGACGACGATAACTGAAATTGTAATTGAAAGTATTCTAATTAACATAATTTCTTATTTTACGGCGTTTCGGAATTGCTATTATAATAAAGTTAGTGTTAAAAGGGTTTAAGTTTATTCAAAAATGTACACTGCCCTATCAAAATCTCTGTAAAACTAGTTTTTTTTTCAATAAATTTTTAATTTAAAAAATGCACGCTACAATTTGTGTCTAATTATTCTTTTTTTAATGTAGGTGATTTGAAATCTGGTGATACCCCAAAAAGGTAATAATTTATTTTAAATGATTTATTACAAATATGTAATTTTATAGGACCTGGAGAAGAATGTGCAATGTTGGATTAGACGTAAATCAAATTACAGATAAAAATAATGACGGTAAATAAAATTTTTTTGTAGTAAATTTTGGTATTCTTAGTAAATCATTTATTTAGATACAACTCAAGAACTGAACAGCTCTGAGCCATCGGAATCAGACTTTTTAATAACACCAGAACCCAAGAATTATTCAATAATGGAAAATACGATATTAGACTGTTATATTACATTACCTAAATTTGACCAGACGTCTTCTGTGAGTAAAGCCAAGATCAGCAATTTGTCCGACACAATAGGAGCTAACAATCATACGGTTAAAAACTTTGTCGACTTGAATTGTTTAAATTTGAACTTAACCAACACAAGCAATAATTTTGAATCGCTTCCAGAAACAGATTGTGACGAAAGTTCAGCGATTACATTAGATATTGGTAACAACCCTACTCAATTATTGGATAAGCAAAATCCAAACAATTCGGAAGCTATAAGCTTTACGTCGTCGTACATTACCAATATTGCATCAGAAGATTGCACTCAGAATAGGTCAACCGAAAAGAGATTCAGTAGTGGCGACGAAAGCATTGGAAGGTGCTCAGTATTTGAGCCTAGTAGCGAAGATTATATTCCTTCAAGTGAAGACGACTCAAGTGATACAAATTCTGATAAACCAACCGAAAAAAATGTTAAAATTCTTTCAAAAATGGTAATTCCTAACCAATCAGTTACGGTTAGTCAAAGTGAAAATCTTTCATATATAACTCCACTTAAAGTGGCTACTATTACAAATGGTACCAAGAGAAGGTGGGATAAAAGATTTTTTTGTACATTTTGTAACAAATATTTTGCGAAGCTTCCACGACATTGGTATAAGGAACATTCAAATGAACTAGAAATAGCATACATTATGAGTTTATCTAAAAATTCACGCGAAAGGAAAAAACTCATAGCTACATTACAAAATAGAGGTACTTTTATTAGCAATACTGGTGTTATTAAAGCAGGTGAAGGAGAAATTATTCCAAAAAGAAGAAGTCGTGATCAAGTGGCAAGAGATTTTCAAGATTTATTACCTTGCCGGAATTGCTACCAAATGTTTTCTAAACATTATTTGGCAAAACACCAAAGAAAATGCATTTTTAAGCATGACTACGATAATGATTGTGAAAATAAAAACAGGTCAAACAGGAGCATAAATTTACTTATGTTGCCAGTAGGTCCAGAAATTACAGAACCATTTAAGAAATGTATTTTATCAAAAATGTCAGGAGACAAAATTTTTTCAGTAGTAAGACAAGACCCACTTATTGTTCAGTATGGGCAAAATGAATTTTCAAGAATGGGACATGATGCACGATACCACAGGACAATAATTGATCGATGCAGGGAAATCGCACGTGTTCGATTAGCTGCACAAGAAGAAAACCCCAATATTATACAATTTAGGCAACTTTTGCGCCCAGATATGTATCAATTACTAAAAAATTCGGTCTATAAGGTTGCTGGATTTAACAAGGAAACTAACGCTTTTGCATCACCATCTTTTGCAATCAAGGTTGGAATCACTATTAAAAAATGTGTATCTATGTTAAAAGGAGACTATCTCGAAGATAATGTATTAAAACTTGAAGTTCCAGCCCTAGATGCTTTTCTTGCAGTGATGGAATCTAAGTGGCCGAGAGAAATAAATGCTCATGCCTATCGTACTTTATCGGAGCGAAAATGGAATGCTCCCAAAAGACTTCCAATTACAAAAGACATTCAGAAATTACACAGTTATTTAGTTGATAATTGTAAAAACGCTGCTTTACAATTAAGCAAGGAAGCAAACTTATTATCTTACCAAATTCTTACAGAAAATACCTTGGTAAGAGTTATAATGCTAAATAGAAAAAGAGTTGGCGATGTTCAATTTATTAAACTTTTCGAGTACCAAAATTGTCAAACTATTAACCCTAATTCAGACATTTTTAATACTTTAAGCGAGGGAGAAAAAGAACTTACACGAAACCTACTTAGATTAGTTGTACGTGGTAAAAAAGGAAGAGGAGTGCCCATCTTGATAACTGATGAAATACTTTCTTATATTTCACTACTCATAAGTAACAGAGAAAAGTGTGGAGTTGATTTATCTAACCCATACTTGTTTCCTTCTACAAAACACATAGGGGGACATTATCACGCTCATCACCTTTTTAGAAAATTTTCTAAAGAGGCTGGGTGTGAGTCACCAGACACGCTTAGCTCTACCAAGCTTAGAAAACATGTAGCAGTTACAGTGCAGCTTCTAAATTTAAAAAACAATGAATTAGATGCATTGGCTAACTTTATGGGTCATGACATAAGAATTCATCGTCAATACTACCGACTTGCCGATGAAACTATGCAATTGGCTAAAATCAGCAAAGTTTTATTAAATATGGACAAAGGAAATTATAAAAATATGAAAGGTAAAAATCTAGATGAAATTACCGTAGATGATAGTATATTTGAACCAGATGATAAAGATGTAGATTATTCTTTCGAAGTCAATGAACCGACACAAAATAAGAAAGTATTACAATCATTACAAAATAAAAACTTTAAGGAACGTGAGACAGCAACTAGACATAATAAAGAAAAAAAACGTAATCTGAAACCTTCTATAGAGTATAAAACAAGGATTAATAACAGAATGCCTTGGAAAAAAGAAGACAAAAGTATTACCCTAGAATACTTCAAAATCACATTACCGGTAAATTTTTACCAGGAAAGATGGAAATCGAAAAGTTTATTCGAGAAAAGGGATCATTGTTAATAACCACTAGGTCTTGGAAAAAAATAAAAGATTTAGTATATAATGAAATTAAAAAATCTATTCATTAGGTATAGATATGCACAATCAACACACGTGATACACACATTGAGGTTTTCTATGACAAACAAAAACGCACGCTTAGAATTTATTATTTCATTTTATTTTGAAGTTATATTACATTACATGTACAGGTACACTGTATAGTACCTTAACATTTTATTTGTTTTGCTTATTTTTGTAATATAGAAATATATTTTAATAAATATAAAATAATTTAGGATGCAAAAGTTTTCATTTTCGTTTACGCACAGTAAAACAAAATAAAAAGAAATACGAGAAATAATATAAAAAAAATAAAACACGAAACATTGATAAACTATATAATACATAGACGAAAAACCAAAAATTTAGAAACATATATATATATATATATATATATATATATATATATATATATATATATATATGCGATTTTCTCTAATTGAAAAGCAAGTTTGTATGTATGACCAAATACAATTTACATAAAGTTATTTAGACCTGAGTCATCTAGGAGGTGTACTAATTTAATGAAACCAATAGCAATTTTAATTTATTGTTCTAACATAAAGCAGAAACTAGCTCAAAGATAATTAATTAATTTTTGTGAAAAAAAAATTAAAAAATTATTTCAAACAATTAATTGTTTATAATATACTATATATATATATATATATATATATATATATATATATATTTCATGGGCTAGATAAGTACAGTATATCTAACATTATCATTGTACAGCTAAATCCTACTCAATCCCTTTCACTTGACATCTCCATCCTGTGCCATATCCTGGTCTAGGGCTCTTCTTACCATCGCCTTTCTTATTCATTCGTTCCAGGAGCGTCGTGGTCTTCCGCGTTTATTTTTTAACAGGGGGTTACCAGTGAAATATTATTTTGGGCCATCGATGTTTGGGAATCCGCGTATTTCAATTCTGTCTTTAATTGTACGTTCGATTTTCATCACTTGTCAGATTTCTTCATTCATAATCCGCTTAAGCCTCGATATTCTCGCACTGCGTCTGAGGTAATCCATTTCTACTGCTTGTAATCTGCACTTCGTTTCTACACTGATTACCCAAATCTCACTTCCATAACAGAGAGAAGATTGTACCATCACTTGGTCTATTCTTTTCTTCACATTTTTGGATATGTTTTTACCTCACCATAAGACAACCAACTACTTTTGTACTTTCCTGAATTCTGTATTTTATTTCACCTCTTTGATCTACTATGGCTGCCAGATATTTAAATTCTTCAAATTTCCACTTGTACCTCGTCATTTAGTAGAACTTCAAACTTCGTTTCACTATTCACAACTAGATAGTCGGTTTTTCTAAAGCTTACTTGCAAACCCACTTCTAGTATTCAGAATATAGTCTCTTCAGCATAAGAAAACAAAGTATTACAAAAATCTGTCTCATCTAGATTGCTTAATTCTTCATAAGATCAAACGCAACCCTGCACTTCCATGGAGCGAAAATGAAATTTCAGGACACGATTTTATAGGATGTAGTCAAACCTCACCATTATCTTGTCCAAAACCGAAAAGTTGGAACTGCCGGTAATGTTCGTATTAAAACGCCAAGAAAGTAAAATAATAAAACAAAACGTAGTAGACTGCTGCAGAAGTTAGGCAGATAATGGTAGAAGATAAACCGAAGAGAAGGGAGAAACAAGTAAATAAACACCACAGACCTAGAGCCAAGAAATCAACTAAAATACCTAACGATAGCTCAGATAGTAACTCTAGTTTACAACTCGATGAGGACACAGGCGATGATATTTGAATAGATGAAAATAATTGCAATAAAACAGAAGAACATATCGTGATGTCAACTGATAAATACTGAAGAGTGCATACACTACATAGGAAAAGTGTTGGAAGTAAATGGTAGCGAAATACTCGACAGATTTTTAAGAAAGAAGGAAAAGTGTTTAGTACATCCAGAATCCAAAATTATATATAAAACTACTATTTACTGTTTTATTTTTGTGGTTATCTAAGTCAATGTTGCACTATAATATCCAAGCCAAATATCAATGTTGCATTATTTCTCACAAACATTGATACATACAGTACTTTCATAAGGGTGTCAATGTTCTCCTGGCACTTTACACTTAAAAAAATAATTTTCTAAGGAATAATTCCTTTCATTTTATATCATGTAAATTATAAAGGGGATAGAAGTACCTTCATTTTGCGACAAAAACAGCACCCTAATCAATTTTTAAGTGACAAAAAATAATTTTAAAGTTATGTCAATGATATCCCATTTTACCTTATATCTTGCTTTTAATTAAATCTATTATAATACCGTCAATTGGTTTAAGATGATTTGCTTTAGGAACACCACCACATTAAAATTTTTATAGGATTGTCTCCACAAATAACTTACTTTTTACGAGTGTGTAAGAAGTCAACAGAGAATTTTAAAAGTACATAGTCTACACAAAGTGTATACAAAACGTCCTCGGAGGTAATGTTAGTAGTATGGTCGTAAGTAGAAAATGAATGTATAAAAAGGCCTAGGAAAATTCTATGAAAGTACAGTCCTTATTAGATTAAGTGCGTATACAAAGTCCACGGAAGATATTTTAGTAGTATAGACCTCTCTAGAGGTAGTGTGTATAAAAAATCCTCGGAAGTCGTTGTATAAGTATAGTCCTCGCTAGATAAAGTGCGTATAAAAACATAAAGTTTATTTTTGAGTGTTAGTTGAGCGTTTCAAAATTTTAAGGTAAAGTAAAAAATATTTAACAGATTTTCGGAAAAAAAAGTTAAAAATGCTACTGCAGGTCGTCGTCCTCACTATGGACGTGAAGTTTTGATGGCCTCGCAAAGGTCCTCGTACACGTGTGTGTGTGTGTGTGTGTGTGTGTGTGTGTGTGTGTGTGTGTGTGTGTGTGTGTGTGTGTGTGCGAGTACGTGCGTGCATGCGTGCGCTCGTGCGTGCGTGCGTGCGTCCGTACGTGCTTTCGTGCGTGAGTGTGTGTATTTGTGTGTGGGGAGGGGGGGTTGCGTGCGTGCGTGCTTGCGTGCTTGCGTGCGTGCGTGCGTGAGTGCGTGCGTGCGTGCGTGCGTGTGTGGGTGCGTGAGTGAGTGTGTGTGTGTGTGTGTTTGTGTGTGTGAATCATTTGCTTTTATTAATGTTTTGTAGTTTTTGTGACCAGTGTTCAATTATTTTGAATTATGAGGTAAGTTTATTGCTTATTACATACTGTAAATCATTATTAGCTTGTTTTGGTGTTTGAAACATTAAAAAATCACGGTTTTTTTGTAACAACTGTAGTTAGAGGTTATAATTATAGATTTTCAAGGTTTACGTGAAAATAGTTTTTATAAAATTATGAGGATTTGAGGTCTTAACAAATAAGTGGACTTCCATACTTCGTTATCAAGTTTCAGCTACTCCTTTTGGCTAAGATAATATATAGTGCTCTCTGTAAAAATTACGTAGTTTTTAATTGAAAATAGTAATTTAGAACTGTATTGGAGAACTTGTCGGTCCCTATACTTTGTTTATGAATGTTTATACACTGTGGATTTTTAAAAAAATGTGTTGTCATGCAGAATAGATACGAAACGATTCTACAATTTGGAAGATGTAGCTTACCTCTTAAGTCAAATTACTGACAAAATAGTAGAAGATTCAAATGCTGAGGGTTATGAGGATGCCGACGATAGACCTCCACTAGATATTTCAAATTTTGATAAAGAGGAGGAAGACGTTGGGGCAAGTATGAATTTAGATGAAGATGATAATATTGCACTCCTGTGGAAAGTTCGAGCGACAATGAAGAGGACGAAAGTAGCTCTGATTATGAAACTTTTTCTTGAAGCAAAACATTCAAGACGCCTGGGCAATAATTTACTAGGTTTGATTTTTATCAACCATCTGAAATATTGAGGCAATTCCAAGGAGACATCAATAGCCCCTTAAA